>JAHHFK020003222.1:0-40998 GCA_024533555.2 Aedes koreicus | reverse complement strand
TCAGCGTCAACATTTGATTAGGGCGAATCTGCTTTTGTAAACAAACACTTTGTCTGCTAATTTATCGGTAGTTGAATACAATTCCTCCAAATTGAATATATCAGCGGATAGAGATAAAGCTCCTCTTTCTTAAAGAGTGCTTAATTTGTATTTGTGACCTTTTGTTCAAGAGAAAATGACTACGAAAGTAATTGTTTACAAAAGCAGATTCACCCTAATCTAATGTTGGCGCTGAAATTTTTGATTGCAGTTTTAACAGATAAGGTGATAATCCTGCAGTTTTCTTCGATAATTTGTGCTGAGAATAAAATTGGACAGGTAACAAAAAAAAAGAGTTTATCGACAGGTAACAAAAAAAAGGGTTTATGCCGGCGAAAAAGAAAAAGTATTTTCCCTGTAGGCTTACTGACGAAAGGGCAGTTGAGTAGGCCGGGTGACGCAAAATTCAATCAATGACCAATGACATCTCTGGTAGGCTCTCTGACCAAATGGCAGTTGAATAGGCCTAGGGAAAAAGGAAAATAAGAAACACCACCAACAGACGGTGGAGGAGAAAACAATATCTACGGTAGGCTCCTTGACGGAAGGGCAGTGGAGTAGCCGAATTATTTACAAAAAAAATCAGCACTTCTATATGGTTCAAGGAGATGTCGAATGATCTGGACGCATTGATAGTAGATGGTAGTTGGGGGGAAAAAAAAAAAAAAAAAAAAAAAAAAAAAAAAAAAAAAAAAAAAAAAAAAAAAAAAAAAAAAAAAAAATGTAAGGAGTGTATCGAAAAGTAGTTATAAACTTCCAAATAATAAAATAGGCATGAAAACATGGTTAAAATTAACATACTATTTCAGTTTATTATAGCTTAACATGTTTACAAAAGATCCAAACGGAAAAACTAGTCATCATGTTCATTTCTGTAGAATGCCCGTACCTTTGATTTGACACCTGCCATCAAATTCTGCACAGTGACCTTTGTGCACTTCCTGGATGCCGCTGCCCAATTTTTTCTTAAAATCGGTCATGTTTTGGGACACTGTACCATCCTTCTTAAATATACGCTTGACTATTGCCCAATAGCGTTCGATCGGTCGCAACTGGGGACAGTTTGGTGGGTTGATGTCTTTTTCTACGAACTTGATGTTATTCTCCGTCAGCCACTGTAGAGTGGATTTGGCGTAATGTGCCGATGCCAAATCTGGCCAGAAGAGAGGAGGGGACTGGTGCTTTCTATACAATGGTAGCAACCTGTTCTTCAAACATTCCTTTTGATAAATCTCAGCATTTATAGTTCCTTTTGTATAGAAAATTGAAGAACGCAAGCCACATGTGCAAATAGCTTGCCAAATGAGCACCTTCTGACCGAATTTCTCCATCGCAACAGTCGTATCTGCGGTTGGCACACGTTCCCCAACAGATTTAGTATAAAACTGCGGCCCCGGTAGCGTTCTTGAATCTTCTTTAACGTATGTTTCGTCATCCATCAAAATGCACTGGTCGACATTGTCCAAAATGCAGCTGTACAGCTTTCGAGCCCTGGTTTTGGCACGAGACTTTTGTTCCGGAGTTTGTTTGGGCACTTTCTGCTTTTTGTACGTCTTCAAGTCATTCCTGCGCTTGATTCGTTGAATCATTCCGATGCTGGTCCTGAACTTCTTGGCTAGATCGCGAGTAGAGGCAGATTTGTTCCGTTGAATATAATCCACAACTTTTTGGTCCAAATCGGGGTTGCTGGAGCCGGGTTTCCGGCCACTTCTTGGTAAATCCTTGAGGGAGCACTCCTTACCAAACTTTTCGATGATGCGTTTTACACTTGCCGGGTGAACATTTACTCTTTTCGCAATCTGGTTGTAAGTAACACCCTTTTCGGTGCACCAAGTGTGCAGAATTTTCTTTTTAGTCTCAAATTCAATTCGCGACATTTTGAATACAACTTTATCAACGGAAATGAATGAACCGAATAATCATTTTTGACATGTAAACAAAGCAAATGGCGCTTACACGCTAAAAATATATACAGTAGTTTATGCGTAATAACGCATCGAATGTTTATAACTACTTTTCGATACACTCCTTAGCTTTATTTGGGAGCAGGACAGTCGATTCCGTGTAGCTTCATGACTGATTTGCCCTTTCATCCTCAACGATACTTTGGTGCGCCCTTTGGTAGCCAATGCTTAATGCCATATTTTGATCCCATTTTGAGGAAATTCCTTACCTCAGATCGACCAATTTTTCGGGCAATTGAGACATTCGATTGGCCTTCCTCCTTGAACAAACTTATAATGCGCCGTTCTTCCTCCGTTAGTCGGGTACCCTTAGCCATTCCTGAAACTATTACATTTATCATTAATCATTAAAATTAAACACCGCATTATTGACGCACTTTAATGATTATAAGTTGTTTTATCGAAATGCTTCAAAACACACTTGAAAACTGCGAGAAATTTGCCAAAAACAAACCTTTTTCGCACCTCGGCTAAACGAATGTCTATCACTGTATAAGTCTATTGGGCTTCAAATGGTGAGTTAACAACTTCGAATGAGGGTGCGACCGACCTCTGGTCCTCACAAGTTCCTACCACACGCCTCAACGAGTCATATGATCACACTCACCAGCTGAAACGTGGAGACGCTGTTTGGCGTAACCTGGACAATGTTTTCATATTGACAATAGCGAAGTGAGGGGGTGCGACTGAAGATCGTGTACCTTTAAATCATATTGAATATTTTCCATTCTCATTTTATTTATTTCGGCACGCTTTGGAATCATCTTTGCTTCCAAAACCTTATTAGACGCAGAGGTGGTAATTCTCACGGCCATCATGTAACAATGAAAAAACAGGCCATCTCACTGTCACGAGAAGAAATGAACTATCATGAGATTTTTTGTCATTCTCACACCATCATGTAGTCATGAAATTTTGTCTCATCAGATTTTGATTTACAAATTTCTAACTAGTCTACTTGAAACTAGCCAAGCAATAATATGTCTGTCGACTGGAGTGGACGTTTTATTTGAAATTTTGTTATGAGACTTACAATTATATCAATAAATGTGCTTGTAATAGCGATGACCAAAACACTGTCACGTGCTGTCATGACGAAAAATTCGATGAGATTTAGAAAAAAATCTCCATCATCGTTTTCTCGCCCGATGAGATTTTCATACGTAGCTCTTTTTAAACTAGCTGAACCCGGTGCGTGCGCTGCTACGCTTGCAACTAAATGAAGGAAAATTTAATATAACTGTCACGTTTATGGTTTTTTTTTCGAAATGAGTTTTTTTCTTCTTGAATAAGCAGGGGTTCAAACTTCTATCAAAACATGCTTCTTACCCGAGAAATACACGGTTTGTGTTTAAGTAACCTGGATAATTCTCATTTTTGGTTGAAATTTGTGTTTCATTTGTATGGGAGCCCTCCCTTCCAGAGGGGGGTGGTTTCTCAAACCACCATACAATCATTGACTTCAAAACCCTCCACATGCCAAATTTGGTTCCATTTGCTTAATTAGTTCTCGAACCATCACACTGGGCTCATCGATTATAATAAAAATGTGAGTTTCATTTGTTTGAAGCCCCCCCCCCCCCCCCCTCAGAAAGGGAGGGGTCTTGAACTACCATAGAAACATTCTTGCCTTCAAAACCCCCCACATGCTAAATTTGATTCGATTTGCTTGATTAGGTCTCGGGTTATGATGAAATTTGTGTCTCATTTGTATGAGAGCGCCCCTTCCTGAGAGAGAAGGGGTCTCAAACAATCATAAGAACCTTCCCCAGCCCCAAAAACCCCTTCATATAAATTTTCACGTTGGTCGGTTCAGAACTTTCCGTGTCTATAAGGGTCTGACAGACAGAAATTCATTTTTATGTATATAGAAATCTAGCCTCCAAAAACCTCCATATGCTAAAAGTGGTTTCATTTACTTGATTAGTTCTCGAGTCATGCAGAAATTTGCTTTTTATTTGTAGGGGGAGCCCCCCTCCCCTTCAAAATGGGGAGGGGTATTGAACTGCTATAGAAACATTTCTTGCCTCCAAATACCTCCACCTGCCAAATGTGGTTCCATTTGCTTGATTAGTTCTCGAGTTATGCAGAAATTTGTGTTGCATTTGTATGTAAACCCCCCTCCCTCCCCCTTCCAGATGGCGTAGGAGTCTCAAACTTCCATGGAAACATTTCTCTCCTCCAAAAACCTCCACATGCCAAATTTGGTTCCATATGCTTGATTGGTTCTCGAGTTATGCACAAATTTGTGTTTCATTAGCATGAGAGCCCCCCTCTTACAGAGGGCGGAGGGGTCTTGAGTTACTTTAGAAACATTTCTTGCCTTCAAAAACCTCTACCTGCCAAATTTGGTTCCATTAACTTGATTAGTTCTAGAGTTATGCAGAAACTTGTGTTTCATTTGTATGGGAGCCTCCCTTTATAGAGAGGGGAGGGGTCTCAAACTACCATAAAAACATTTCTTGCCTCCAAAAACTTCCGCATGCTAAATTTGGGTTTCTTTGCTTGATCAGTTCTCGAGTTATACAGAAATATGTGTTTCATTTGTATGGGAGCCTCCCTTTATAGAGAGGGGAGGGGTCTCAAACTACCATAAAAACATTTCTTGCCTTCAAAAACTTCCGCATGCTAAATTTGGGTTTCTTTGCTTGATCAGTTCTCGAGCTATACAGAAATATGTGTTTCATTTGTATGGGAGCCTCCCTTTATAGAGAGGGGAGGGGTCTCAAACTACCATAAAAACATTTCTTGCCTCCAAAAACTTCCGCATGCTAAATTTGGGTTTCTTTGCTTGATCAGTTCTCGAGTTATACAGAAATATGTGTTTCATTTGTATGGGAGCCTCCCTTTATAGAGAGGGGAGGGGTCTCAAACTACCATAAAAACATTTCTTGCCTCCAAAAACTTCCGCATGCTAAATTTGGGTTTCTTTGCTTGATCAGTTCTCGAGTTATACAGAAATATGTGTTTCATTTGTATGGGAGCCTCCCTTTCTAGAGAGGGGAGGGGTCTCAAGCTACCATAAAAACCTTCTTTGCTTTCAAAAACTCACACATGCTAAATTTGGTTTCTTTTGCTTGATTAGTTCTCGAGTTGTGTAGAAATTTGTGTTTCATTTGTATGGGAGCCCCCCTTTCCAGTGAAGGGAGGGGTCTCAAACCATCATAAGATTATTCTCCGGCCCTAAAAATCTCTGCATACAAAATTTCACGCCGATCGGTCCTTCCGCTCGCGAGTTAAATCGTGACAAAGGAAACCCCAACTCATTTTTATTATATAGATTTGTTTTAACCCCCCCACCCCGCCCCCGCGGGGGTAAAAAGTTTAAAGTGGTTTCCCCCGACCGAATGGCGGCCGGAAGGGGAAGAAAAAACAAGAAAGATGACCCCCCGGAAGAACGGGAGGTGGTTGTTTTTTTTAAGTGTAATACCCACCTTTTTGATTCGCGCCGCGCCTCTGAGGAAAAAGTGTTCCCCCTGGCTCGTTCAGCAAACCATGAAACGAGCTGGGCTTCGTGTATTCAAGGTCCGCAAGGCACCGAACCGGCGTGATCAACAAAACACGGCGGCCAAATCCCGCGCAAGGAAGCTGTATCGAGAGTGGTTAACGAAACCGATGTGTGTGGTTATGGATGACGAAACCTTCATCAAGGCAGACGCAAAGCAGATACCGGGGCTGGAGTTCTACGTTGCCAAATCACGGCTTTATGTTCCGGAAGATATAAGGAAGAAGAAAATGGTCAGATTCCCCAAAAAATACTGGCTCTGGCAGGCCATATGCTAATGCGGTAAACTGAGTAAACCGTACATCACAACGGGTACCATCAACAGCGAAATTTACCGCACCGTGTGCCTCCAGAAGCGTCTGTTGCCCTTCCTGCGGTCCTACGGAGGTGAGACATTATTTTAGCCGGGCCTGGCATCATGCCATTACGCGCGATCGACGTTGGATTGGTACAGAGACAATAACGTTGTTTTTGTACCAAATACCGCCAACCCCCCAAATTCACCAGAGATTCGTCCGGTGGAAAGATTTTGGGCCATAATGAAGGCCAAAGTTCGAAAATCGTTCATGGTGTTTAAGAACGAGCTGGAGTCGAAGAAAGAATGGATGAAAGTTTCCAAAAAGTTCGGCTCCACCATTGCACAAAATGTAATGAGGGGTCTTAAGGTAAAAGTGCGGGATAGAAAAGAAATTGAATAAAGTAAATATGCTTAAACTTAATACATATGTTATAATATATTCCCTGAAGGTTTCAAGAAAATCCAACTAAAATAATTTTTTTGCGAACACTTTTGTCTGGTGCATTTTTTTTTTGAGTACAGGCCTTATTTCAGAAATAAGCAAACCGGACTCCTCGATCACTCCCATGGTTATCTTTGAAATGTTACAAGAATAGTATAAAGAAAAAATATTACAACATATCCTTCAATATAATATCTTTAATTGAAATTTTATCTTTGACATTTGGAATGATCTCCAGGACTAGTAGGTTACTAATACATATCTAATTTTTATTTATTTTTCAGTAACAATCCAGATATATCATTAGTTAGGAAATTTGGGAAGTTAAAAATCACCATAATAAAGTATCATTCAAGTTTGAAATTTAGATACGAAATTTAGGAGACTAAAAATCACCAAAATAAAGCAAAAAAAAATTTGAAATTTGAATTAATAAGCATTTTTTCTATAATGATATCTTAATCTTGTGTGTAGAAAATATACAAAATATTAAATAACATAAAACGGGGAAAGAGAAGGACCATCAGGGCACCCAAGTAAAACGATTTGGATAGGGAGGATGGGACTGCCTCCTCCCTATTGTTAACATTTTGCGGAACGAGGGCAGGCTCTTCGACCCCATCTATTGGGTTTATTCTGTCAATTGAGGGTTCGATTCTAGTGCTGTCTGTGTGAACTTGCTTTTGGAAGGGGATTCACTTCCCTATATTCGGGGGTTTCGCTTGAATATTTCTGCTTACGGGTCCGTCCAAACGTTTTTGGCCCTTCATAGAGGAGCTTGATGATCACAAACAACAATAGGATCCTGATCAAATCGTTTTTCAGATTATTCCACTGCTATGGAAAGTTACCTTGCTACAATAGATGGTAGTATTGCATAATCCTCATCAGTTTGGATCCAAGTCGATTTTGGCAGTATGGGTATCGTTACTCAAACTTCTACTTTTGTAGTTAAATCAACTAAATTATCCCAATTGTTGTGATAGAAATTCCGTTAACTTGTTTCATTTCACTATTTTCAAACGATCAAACAAATCACAATAAAAAAAAGCCAACGCATTTCAGGTACCAGAATACCAAGACCCATTGCCGGAGAATCCGATTACAATACGCACAAACAGCACAAAAAAGCCCTTCAGGGTCGGACTGAGATAAAAGGATTTGAGGCTTCCTTACCCCCTCTGCCGGGAACGTGTGACGCCGAGATTCCCGGGAAAGCCATTCCATAAACGCTCGGAACCAATTTGCATACTGTTTATGCAAATTAAAAAGCGATATTCGATTGTTACCAAACACCTTGTTGTCGATTATGAATCGACGAGCGGCAGCAGCAAAAACCAATTCCGGGCGCAGTTGCATAGTGAATTGCATCAGTTTCCAGCTGACTGAAAGGAAAGGATGTATGGGAATTTTCGTTGCTTCGAAAAGAAATTCGAATTATGCTGTATTCCTTCAATGCACATCGTAAGATGAATGAGACTAATTTGCATATAAAGATAGGATTATTTATGGGCTCCGTCGAGGGTCGGTGATCCAGCGAACTTCCGCAATCAGCAAGCAGGAACGGCTGCAGATTGTAGTCATTCCTGGAGGACCTTTCTTCCTTCCGTTGTTACTCCTTGGGCCAGGTAGGGTTTATCATCCCGCGGAAGGAAGCTTTCCCAAGGATCTCCGACGATGGTTAGAGTGTGATAAATAAGCGAGTGAGTTATTCACCGTTCCCGATTTGAATATTAATTCGATTCTTCCTGTTGTAGGTACCTTGACGAGTGCGGGCACAGGTAGGCTACCACCAGTTTACCCGAGTCAAAAAGGATGTCGGAGCACAAAAAAAAGGATCACCAATTGACACGGAAGCCAGAAAGGAAAGGTGTTCACTAGCACTAACGAACACTAGCGGGTCTCCTGCTTCTTTTCCGAATCGAGTGCTGGTCTGCTGTCTGAGCAGTTTCGAATTTGAATATCAATGGTTATCACAAGGGATCGGAAGAAGAAACGATACAATTTGAAACTGACTGACGGAGACGGAGGACGAACAGAAGAAATTTGATTGAGTATTGTCTCGATTGCTGTCGGAAGCGAAGAAGATTCGGTAAGTTTGAAGGTGGCTTCGATTGCTTTCTTAAACAGAACAGAATTTAACCAACTTGGATTTAAGATGGACGCAATAATAGACTTATGATCGATGTTGAAAATTTATGCAAGGTAGATTCATCCGCTGCAGACCACTTTTAGCATTCAAATTAGATGATTCTCGATCGTTGCAATCCCAAAGCCATCCTTCACATTCAGCAACACATCATTCCTCTCACAAACATATTTACATATTTATCAAGAAAAAGGACCACTCCTCAAAAAGGAAATTTAAAATTCATTTATCATATTGAAAATTTGTTTACTGACAGCAAACTTCCCCCCTGGGGGCCTTTCTTCAGCCAAACCATCGGTTTTATCTTCCACCGACGGCGAAGACTGTACGAACCTACTTTTTTCCATACATATAACTTCCCTCGCCCCACCCCCCTCATGCCGGATGCCAAGTTAATCCAGCAGCTCCTATTTCCTCGACGTCGTTGGTGAAATGGAAAATCAATACCTTCGAAATGCATTACGGAGATGGTGGTCTTTCTTCGTCTTCCGAGCAGATTCCGTGAATTTCCTTTGGAGTAAAATTGTTCAAATATTTGCTTATCAAAATCCGTACCGAATCAGACACTTCCACCGCCGGATCGACCAGAAAGGTGCTCCAAATCACCTTCGCCACCATCGTCATCGTAAACAGAAATACACATAAAACTTTATAATCTTGTGTATCCATTCGGGTTTTCATTTTTTCGACAGTTATTAATGACTTTCCCCGTGCAGCAGCATCACGTTCAACTCCAAGCGCACGGCTAGGAACTGGCACCTCCTCCCGGTGTGGATGTATCTTCTTTGTTTGTGGAATCCACTCGATTTTTCTTCCCGTTTCTTGGAGTGCTATCGAAGCGTGGAAAGTGTACATATTTTGATAACAGTGTGAGGGAGGAAAAAATCGCATCTCAAAGAGATCTTGGGTGAGGAAGGCTGCGGCGACTGGAAAAGGAAACTCTTTGAAAAATGGAATTTTTCACGAAAGGATGAGCGAGCTTCCCGGGCCGACTGGGAGCCGGATAAAGGATGATTTACAATCCTGCATGGCTCACCAGAAGGGACGAGCAGTTGTGGCAGAAGGGCTGGAAAAAAATGATTCTGCAGAGAATGGAGATGATGACTGTTGATTTAGCGGGTGAGAAAAATAGACCCCACCACGGGAAACATCTGCCTTGATGGGGGAGGCAGTCGGCAGGGGAAAAGTGTGTACGCTTGAGTGATCAACAGAAAAACAAAGGAAATCGATTCGTTTGTTTGCACAGTTTCGGAATCGGTGTAGATTAAAGCAAATGTATCAAGGAAATGACAAGTTTTCAAAAATTTTGGGCTCAAATCTTATGGTTTTGTGAAGATTGAAAACAGGATTATGAACCATCAGATATTTTGATGTTTTGGGAGCTATTTTGCTCAAATTTAATTGTGTAAACAGATAATATTCATGGCTTCAAATCGATCCTGTTCAAAACGACTACCAGTTTTGCTCTTAAACTAATCATAAAATAAAAATTTGTTTCAGAGAATTTTTATGTAATATTTTAGCGATGTTTTAAATGAGTTTTAGACAAAATTCCAATATAAATATATACGAATCTACCTACTTACATGCGAGCTTCACGATCTGTGAGAAAACAGAATGATTTTCGAACATAAACTACCGTTTATGATTTTTCGATTTCTGAATTGATCTTGAAGCAATCTCCAGTCGAGCACTCGTCAGTGAAGTGGTCAGTATGTCTCAGACAAAATTGGCCTATTTTTCAAAAATGAGCTTTTTCCAATCTCTTATGCACCGCAAATCGTAGTAACCCTATTGTGTACCGACAAAAATTTAACAGCATTATCAGTTATTTTGCAGCAGCCATGACGTAAACGTCATCACATCACATATTGATTCGTTATTAGATAGTCGAAACGTTCAGACGTGTTCTTCCCCGTCTCGTGATAAAAACGCTCTTTTCTGAGTTTACCGCCCACCTGCTCACTCCACGAGGATGAATCGAGGAGACGCCCCCTGAAGTGGCAGGCACGTCCGCTAGAAAAGGCAAGAAGCCCGACGTTGACGCTGACATAAATTAGCAGCTGCTCAACGCCTTTAGCGCGCTAGCTAACGAGTCCAGGCCGATTGTCGGTAAATATAATTGAATTTGCAACGCTGGCCCTGAAAATGGAGCCACGCCAAGATCGAGTGGAATACAAAATCACCTGGTTTGGTACAAAGATCAACTGCACCTCCACTGACGACGAAAGGGAGAATACGCAACCTTTGTGAGGCATTCTACTTGATACACTTCACCAAAGGATACACGAACCTGACCAAACGTGAAGTCAGGCAGATTGGACAGATCTAGGTACGTTGAGAGGCGTATCAAAATAAGCGCGTAGACATAACGCCGTGTATGCGTTGCCTGTACCACGGTCACGGCACCCGGAACTGTGACCTCAGGAGAAGTTGCAACAACTGCGGCGGAACCCACGACAATGAAGAATGCCCGACGAAAGATTCAACGGCCAAACGTTGCGTAAACTGTGGTGGCGCTCACCCAGCTACGGACCGCGGCTGAACGAAATGAGCAGAAAAAACTATATTGCGCTGCTGAACAGCTCGGCAACCACCAGACTTCCAAAATTCGTGGTCATTCAGTCCACCCCCGGGATCAATCAACATCGACGCACCGACCCTCCCAAGGAAAATAAAGATGCTCTCTATAGCTCAGCCGAGTTGTGAACCATTTTTACGAAGTTTCGTGGCAGACATCTGCGGTGCAGAACAAAATCGGACCAAGTAGAGGTCCTAGGATATACGGTGTGCTAAGATAGGGTCAATTGAACCCCGCACCATCTGTGTACCCAACTGGAATGCTCGCTCTGTAAAGGCGAAAAAGTTTGAGCTGGGAAACTTCCTTGTCCAGCAAAAAATCGACGTGGGAGTGATTTCGGAGACCCGGTTAAACCCGAAAATCAACTTCTCGCTCCCAGAACACATCATCATCGTCCGGCTGGATAGTTCCAACGCAAGTGGGGGCTATGTGACTGTAGCCATCTAAAAAGCTATCCGGTACCAGATTCTGCCGCACCCGAAGACAAGCGTCATTGAAGTCATTGGCGTGAAAATCATCGCCCTCCTTGGAGACATCACGTTTTTCGCTAATTACTTGCCTCGGCAGTGCGTGGACTACAATGGCACCTCACAACTCTTCGTGAAAGACCTTGAGAAGCTCACCATCAACCGATCCCATTTCATAGTGGAAGGTGATCTCAATGCCCTGTGGAGAAATCATATGACCAACAAGAACGGCAACCTTCTGGCTAATCCATCTCCAGCTGGAAGTACATCCACCCTAGACGTGTTTGACTTGGCCTTCTTGAAGCCAGTCAGCCATCATGGGCCAAGTTCCGAATATTATCCGGTGGTGTGCAAACTGGATTGTAACCCAACGCATGTTCCACTGTCGATAAGACGGGATTACCACCGAGTGAAGAAGGGTGTCACCAGAGTCACCGGGTGGATTCTCATCTTCTTGATAAACCGGACGTATCATCAGTCGAAGCCATCGACAACCAAATGAGTGTATACGAGGAAGCTGTTCACGCCACAAAGGAAGCTGATTTGCTGATTTGTATTCAAAAACTTCCTCGTACTCGAAGTCATTGGGTCATTTTGTCATGTATAAATAGAGATCATTCAATTGCTTTGTGAAATTCTTCATTCTTTCACAACGGGCTAAATGATTCGGTCACACAGAATTGAATTAAATTGATCTGTGAGTCTCAACGTATATATGAGCAACAATGAGTGCATCACTCGTAATACTCATTATTTTAAAAGAAATGCGATGGTTTACAGCCGGCAAATATACCTCAAGGGAGCTGGATACCCCAAACTCTCAAAACTTTTACAATACCGTTCCGATTCATATTTCGGACGCTTAAGACATATAGAGCAGAAACATGATTATTTGATTGGGACATGTTCTTCTTTATTATTACTGTGTTGTGTTGGCTACATTGACATTTTGGAAAGAAATGTAAAATTTATTTGAAAAAGCAAGTTTTTCTTCCATGGACCATTGAAATTCAAACTTCGGACACGTAATCAGAAGAAATTCAAATTCCGGACAGAGTTCATTCAAATTCAAATTGCTTACGATTTCCGTATGCTAGAATGCTTATCAATCGTTCCATAGTTCGTAACCACCTGGTAAAATTTTATTGAAAGCACAATTAATGAAACACAAAACGAAAAATTCCACCTAGAAGTGCAACACAACCACGCACCGTATTACAAATTGATTTTTTTTTATCTATAACTAGCTGCTACGTTTGCAACTAAATGAAGGAAAATTTAATGTAACTGGCACTTTTATGGTTTGTTTTCGGAATGAGTTTTTTTTTCTTGAATAAGCAGGGGTTCAAACTTCTATCAAAACATGCTTCTTACCCGAGAAATACACGTTTTGTGTTTAAGTATCCTGGATAATTCTCATTTTTGGTTGAAATTTGTGTTTCATTTGTAAGGGAGCCCTCCCTTCCAGAGGGGGGTGGTTTCTCAAACCACCATACAATCATTGCCATCAAAACCCCCCACATGCCAAATTTGGTTCCATTTGCTTGATTAGTTCTCGAACCATCACACGGGGCACTTCGATTATAATAAAAATTTGAGTTTCATTTGTTTGAAGGCGGAGGAGTTATAAACCACCTTAGAAACATTTATTTCCTTCAAAAACCTCCACATACCAAATTTGGTTCAATTTGCTTGATTTGTTCTCGAGTTATGCTGAAATTCGTGTTTAATATGTATGAGAGACCCCTCTTTCAGTGGGCGGAGGAGTCTCAAACCACAATAGAATCATTTCTTGCCTTCGAAAACCTCCACATGCCAAATTTCCATTAACCTGATAAGTTCTCGAGTTATTCAGAAATTTGTGTTTCATTTGTATGGAAACCCCCCTCCCGCCCCCTTCCACATGGCGGAGGGGTCTCAAACTACCTAATAAACATTTCTCTCCTCCACAAACCTCCACATGACAAATTTGATTCCATTTGTTTGATTAGTTCTCGACAATTTTGTGTTTCATTTGTATGAGAGCCCCCCTCTTACAGAGGGCGAAGGGGTGTCGAGTCACCTTAAAAACATTTCTTGCCTTCAAAAACCTCTACTTGCCAAATTCAATTCCATTAACTTGATTAGTTCTCGAGAAATGCAGAAACTTGTGTTTAATTTGTATGGGAGCCAGTTTCATTTGTATAACAGCACGCCTTATAGGAGAGGGGAGGGGTCTCCAACCACTATAGAAACATTTGCTTGATTAGTTCTTGAGATATGCAGAAACTTCTGTTTCATTTGTATGGGAGCCTCCCTTTCTAGAGAGAGGAGGGGTCTCAAATTTGGGTTCCTTTGCTTGATTAGTTCTCGAGTTATGCAGAAATTTGAGCTTCATTTGTATAGGAGCCCCCCTTTCCAGAGAAGGGAGGGGTCTCAAACCATCATAAGAACCTTTCTCGGCCCCAAAAACTTCTCCATACAAAATTTCACGCTGATCGGTTCAGTAGTTTTCGAGCCTATGAGGTTCAGACAGACAGAAAGAAAGACAGACAGACAGAAATCCATTTATTTATTTATATTTATATATATATATATATATATATATATATATATATATATATATATATATATATATATATATATATATATATATATATATATATATATATATATATATATATATATATATATATATATATATATATATATATATATATATATATATATATAAAAAAATATAAATATATATATATACCTTGTGATCAAAAAGTTCCGGTAATTTTCAATTTAAAAAGGCCGCCTTTATTTTTTCGGTAAAATCTTTTTAGTGTAAGATGGCAACACTAGTTCTGATATCCTGTCAAAGTGTGAGAGCAAATTATCCATTAGTTTTGTTTTGACAACTGCTTTTGTTAGTCGAAAAATAGACGCTCGGCGATTTTTACCATGGATAAAAAATTGGAACAACGCGTTTGTGTGAAATTTTGTGTTGCAAACGGATTTTCTGCAGCGGAAACGCTCAGAATGTTGCAAAAAGCCTTTGATGAGGACTCTATGTCACAAAATCGTACATTTGTTTGGCACAAAGACTTTAAAGAAGGCCGTGAAAGCGTGAGTGACATGCCGCGTTCTGGACGACCATCGACCTCAACTACCGATGAAAACATCGCTTCCGTGAAGAATTTAGTTATGGAAAACCGCTCAATTAGCATTCGGGAGATAGCTGCACTCCTTGATATCTCATTTGGATCGACCGAACACATTTTGACGGAAATTCTGGGCATGAAACGCATTGAAGCACGACTTGTTCCAAAAGAGCTGAATTTTTTGCAAAAACAGCATCGAGTTGAGGTCGCTAAACAGATGATTGCGAACGCAGATAGCGATCCCACATTCATGGAACGCATCATAACTGGTGATGAAACGTGGGTATATGAATTTGATATGCTCACAAGTCAACAATCGTCCGAATGGCGCGCCGAAGATGAGCCGAAACCAAAAAAAATCACGACAAAGTCGCTCCAAAATTAAAGTTTTACTGACCCTTTTCTTTGATTTTCGCGGTGTCGTCCATTCTGAATTCCTTCCAGAAGGTCGAACGGTTAACAAAGAGTATTATTTACAAGTTATGAGACGTTTGCGTGAGGCAATTCGAAAGAAGAGGCCAGAATTGTGGCGCAATAATTCGTGGATTTTACACCACGATAACGCTCCATCACACACCGCGCTCACTATTTGTGAATTTTTGGCCAAGAACTCCACCAATACCATCAAACAAGCACCATATTCACCAGACCTTGCCCCGTGCGACTTCTTTCTCTTCCCAAAACTGAAAATTCCGCTCAGAGGTAGGCGTTTTGAATCGATTGATGCGATAAAAAAGAATTCGCTGGAAGAACTGAAAGCCATACATTCATCGGCCTATAAAAAATGTATGGATGATTGGATAAAGCGCTGGCATATGTGTGTTGCCTCTAATGGCGAGTACTTTGAAGGCGATAATAAAGATATCAATTAAAAATTGAAATAAATGCGTTTTTTTTTTTCAAATTACCGGAACTTTTTGATCACAAGGTATAGAGATTAATCGGCGCAGCTTTTCTAGGTTACCCAGTATGAAGGCTCATCCATTTTATACCCCATCTTGTGATTCAAAGGAACATAAAATAAGTTTAAAGTATCCCACATACTTGATATAGATTTTAAAAATATGCATATAGTTTTTTGTTTGATGAGTGTTTAAAACCACAAAAACAACTGATCTATATGATAGGTGACCTTTAATACTGAGGTGATTGCAAAGTAACTGTAATTCATATTGCCTTTATTCGAGCAGTACTTCCCATAATGTAAAAGGCACTGAAACTAAAAAAAAACTGGTTTGCTTAGAAATAGTTACCGTGTAATGTAATGCATTTAGTACATTCTTATACATAAGGAGTGTATCGAAAATAAGCTATCCACAAACTTTCTTTCAAATTATGTTGAAAACCGATATTTTATTCATACAAATAATTGATCCTTTATTGTACGAGGTTAAACTTGAACATAATGAAGACCGGATGAAATTTAAGTTATTCCTTCACGAATTTTCGAACTTTGTATTGAATGCTCTTCATCAAGTTCCGGACAAGTGATGCATCGCATTTTTTGGACGCTTGAGCCCAAATTTTTTTGAACTCCTGCATGTTCCCAGCTGCCTTACCAGTCTTCTTGAAGACCCTCTTCACGATTGCCCAGTTATACCCTTTTCCGCAAGCCAATTGAGAGTGGTTTTGGCATAGTGAGCCGACGCTAAATCCTGCCAAAACAGTGGAGGTGTACTATGCTTCTTATATAAAGGCCACAATCACTTCTGGAGACACTCAGATCGATAGATTTCCGCATTTATAGTTCCGGTAGTGTAAAAAATGGTTGACTTCAAACCACAGGAACATATTGCTTGCCATACCAGTACCTTTCGACCGAATTTCTCCACTTGAATCGACCTGTCCGCATCGCTCACATCCTCCCCAACGACGGCAGTAAAGTATTGTGGACCTGGAAGGGTTTTTGAGTCCTCCTTTACATAGGTCTCATCGTCCATCAAAACGCATGCATCCGGACGCTGCAAAAGACGCGAATACAATTTCCGGGCCCTTGTTGCTGCTCGCTTCTTCTGTTCTGCACTTTGTTTCGAGATTTTCTGCTTCTTGTAGGTCTTCAGGTGGTTTCGCCTCTTGATACGCTGGATCATTCCGACACTCGTTCCTGCTTTTTTGGCCAAATCACGTATTGACATTGATTTGTTCTTCATGATTAGAGATACCACTTTCTGCTCCATTTTCGGGTTGGAAGAACCGGATTTTCTGCCTCTTCCTGGTAGCTCATCCAAAGAATAGTGTTCCCCAAACTTATTAATGATGGTTTTAACACTCGCATGATGAATTCCAAACCGCTTCGCCAATTTTCGAATAGTAATACCCTTCTCACTTAGCCATGTGTCCAGAACCTTAATTTTCACTTCCTTTTCAATACGCGACACTTTGAAAACGCAGAATTTGAACCGCACAAACAAGTAAACAAAAGAAAGCTGACAGTCAAACGCACAACATGCAGTGTTCAGAGCATAACAAACCATCACAAATACATGCGTACAACGCAAATGTATGTGGATAGCTTATATTCGATACATTCCTTATTTGATAATATTTGGACTGATTATGTTGTGCTTGTTGTGGTAATTTTTCATCATTTTCAACTTGTTCCGTTGTTGTTGTGTTGTTTGTTGTCCTTTTCTTCTACTTCAATCTAGCTTCCTTAATCTGCATGCGAGTGGCCTTTTTGCCTTTTTCTCTTCTTCCAGTTTCTCCTTTTGCTTCGTTGGTTCTTCCTGTTTCTTTAATTTGGCCACAGCTTTCATTTCTTTCTCCTTCTGTTTCAACTCAGCTTTTTCCTTCCTTTCTTCAAGTTTCTGGCGCTTGGATATTTCCACCATCTTCTAAGCTGCTTCTTCTTCTCTGTACATTAAGTCTCAGGATTTGCTTGTAGCCACCGCTGGTACATCGTGATGCTTTCGTTTTCCACGTGCAGATGACTTTCCAGGAAAAACTGAGACACATGGCGGATCGGACCATTCTTCTGTTGGATTATTATTTGAATCCAGCGTGTCCAATGATTCCAAAGCCACCTGTTGATCTGTTGTAATAAAACATATTAGCTTATATCGTTATATTAAAAAATGAAACCTACTGAGTCCTGTGTAGTCTAGGGTCACGTCGGATGTTTCGGCAATCTCATTGATTTCTTCCGGAGATATCCCAACAAACATCGGTGTTGAATTAGAGCTTGTTCAAGCAAATTTGGAGAAGCTATTCAGCTGTTTCTTCTAGAATAGCCCGAGCCTTTGGTACACTACTTACGACCTCTCGAGGTAGACGTTCCTTGTACGGAAAGAGTATGAGCGGTAGGACCAATGTGCCATCGGCCGAGCCAGCCATCATGACGGTGTAAGATTGTCGGTTGGAATTACCTTGAATTAAAAAAAAAACATTAATCGACAACTTTGCAGGAATAATTACGATTACCTACCTTGAATCGGATGCTCATTTTTTGCCGATTTTGAAGCAAATACTCTTTTTCTTTTGGGATTTGGAGCCATCTCGAACGCGCTTTCATCCATGTTAAAAACATGACTTGGAATGCTTAGCACCTCCAATTGATCTTGCGATACTGCGATTCTCTGCGATTCTCCGTCAGAACAGTTGGCTTTCCCACCGAGCCCGGGTGCAACTCCTTGCAGCAATCATACAGCGTACTCCTTAGAATCTCGAACAAGGCTGCAGCAAACCGGATGGCAGATCCTCTCCGGATGGCATCCAACGCTGCTTTGACTTTCTCCTTAGCGTATTTGCGGTTCTCATTCATAATATTTAAGCTGGAAATTAGGTGGAAGTTGTCATATTGAATTTCGTTGTCCGAAATACGTAGCGTAGTGACTCATATTTTGGACACTTGATTTTCTTAATTTTTGAGTGAAATATTGATTATATTAAAAAACAAACACGAGTGGACCGTTAAATACATACTAAATTGAATATGTAGACTGTACTAGCAATTGAAACTAATTGAATCAAACAAGAAATTCACCCGCGAACAAATCGTGAATTACTGCTGGAATCGCTAAGCAAACGTCAAATTTCAAAGATCGTTAGACGAGCATTTATATTTTAGCCTCCTCTGTTTGACTTTAAGAGTTTTTTCAAATTAAAATGATTGGAAACTTAAGAGGGGAGTTTAAAGTAGGTACCTATCTATCGTGATGTATTTAACACATGTGTACCATTTGTCATATTTACAGTTTTAGTACAAGGTGCCCGAAATATGAAGCTGTCCGAAATTTAAATCAGAACGGTATTTAATACGACGCAAATTTGAAAAAAATCGATACAACTTGCCTACTAGCCTACCACGACCACAAGCCTGGTAAGAAGGATAGAAATATTGAATTTTTAAGAACATAAAATGAAGTCCGGTATCGGGATGAATTGGTATTGAATTCGCAATAATGGTGATATTTTATTGTTCAATGTTTAATGCAATGTTCCGATAACTTGTCTGCTAGAACTTGTGCCGAGGTCTGCATTGACCAATAAAATCTTCAATACATATTTCATGAAGCTTTCATTACGTGTACTGGATAAGTGTTAGAAACAATAAAAAATTGTACATTATAACGAGGGTAGGTTATAGGTATCTAAGTAAACCTGTTAAAATGCCAACAATTGGTACATCCGGTAAGAGAATTGATTTAAATTGATAATTTAAAAAATATATAAATATATGTGCTATATTATTGGTATCAACATCACCAGTCGCCATCAATAACCTTACTCCCAATTGCCAGAATTTGAAACTGACTTCCATAAATGGTTTACGTCTCAAATCACCTTAGAACTACAAACTTCTCGAAATCAAAATATTCAGCTTTAGTTCACGTTCAGTTCAGAAGAAAAAAAAATCATAATATCGTCCGAAGTTCTTCCAATTCCAACTATGACAGTAACGTGCCCGGAATCGAGTTATCGATTATTCTTCCCTTATGCTCTCACCCATACGCTTCCCATCCCACGGCCCACCGGGTTTTCTCTCGTTAGGAATTCTTGTTAGAATTTTTTTTTTCTCCCTTTCCTAATTGAAAGCATTATATCGCTCACGTCGGTCGGTATGGTACCCTAGCTACTGCTGTTGCCACCACCATACGGGAAACGGTTTGGGCGGGGTGCGCGTGTTTTTTTTTACTTTTTTTCTGTCTTCTTGCTTCTTCCACCAGAGCAAACACAACCGCAAACATAGTCGTCGGCCGACATATACAATGCACTGCACACACTCATACATGGGATTCCATATCCTTCCTTGGCTTGCTTTTCAAACCGTGAGCGATACATATTTTTTCAAAGACCATGTTTCCCAAGAAGGATCCTCTTTTGGACGTTGCCATCGACGACGACGTCGACGACGACGGCGGAATCAGTCATGCTTATATGTGGTCCCCCGCCCCCGAGCAGCACACTCGGTCTTGGTCGTTCGATCTGAACGACGCACACGTGGATTTTTTTTTCTGTTTTTCATATCCTTCACCGGTCTGTCGTTGCCACGTGCGGTTGTGTGGGTTATAGGCCCTAAACGTTGCTAGGGAAAAAAAAATAAGGAGGGTGCTTTTTTTTGCTCTCTTTTCGTCCTTCTCATAAACTTCACATTACCCATCCCCTTTTCCCTCGGGGTGCTGCGATTACATTTTTTTTTCTTTCTTCCCATCCTTCTGATGAAAAGGCCTTCTAGGTTCCTCACATCAACCGCTTCGTAGAAGGCTCACATGTGGCGCGGTGTTTTTTTCCCCTTGTTTGATTGTGTTTGTGTGCAAAATCCCAACTGGGAATGATTCTTCTCCAAGAATATGAATCAATAATCGCCAACAGGGCCCTTCTTAAGCTTTGGGTTTGGGGGCTAAGGTTCGTTTTCCCGGCAACCATCCAACGAAGTCGTGGACGCTGTGAGGGAGGGTGAATTTATCCTCTGAATTGCACGCTTGTTTGCCAACGATGATGACGAGCGCCTACTTCGTTACGCGCTAGGGCCAACTTTTTTTTTCATCAAAAATAAAAATGTGGAAAATGATGACGTCGGTGAAAAACTTAGTCCTCGCTTGTCATTATTATTGTTTTTCTTCGGAAAACGAATGACATAGCATAACCGCGTGTAATTGGCGTTTAATTATTCATCCAGCTTAGTATTCAAGCTGAGTTGTTTAATTCTCCTAGCATTCGACCTTTATTTGTTCTACGGTGTGGTAGGTTAGGACTTGCACTTCCACCGTTCAACCGCAAACCAAAGGGTCTGCAATGGGAGAGATTAAAATTTTCACTTTCCATTGTGTTGGTGTAATTAAGCTGTATTTGTGGCACTCCATTATGAGGCGGCCGGATCCGCAAGGCAACTGCCGACGATGACGACAATGAGACTATTTTGAATAATAATTAAAAGTTTATTACTCGTCTGGAGGCCAGCTGACCTAGGGGTTGAAGGCAAAAGTGACAGAAAAGTTTGAAACGAGTTCAAGGACGTTGAGGGTAATTTATTTTTAAGAATTGCTTTGCAGTTATAATGTGTGAGTATTTCTGAGCGACAATGATGCGGTGAACAGGAGTTGAGTAAGAGAGAACAAGAATTTCTATTCATAATTTGTGCCACCGATGATCTTTTAATACCGTACCCGATCATTTCTCAAGGGCAACTATTCGAAACTGATGGACAGTAACAATACAAGGCTTATTCAAAAACATAGAACATTTCATTGTGGGTGAATATGTTTGGGATTAACATAAAAAACTTCTAACTAAACTAATTCGGTAATACTCAGCCTTCCATCCGATTGTCATTAAACTTTAAGGATATTGAATCAAATAAGTAAACTAAGTTTAACCATCTTTAGTTTATTCTATTTCGCTTCTAACTTTGAATGCGATTATTTACATCACATTTGTTCTAATCAAAAGGCCTATACTTGAAGCAGGCGGAACGCTTCGTATTACAGGAGGTGAAAGTTCCCGAGCAGGAGACAACAACATATGAATACCTAATTTTGATCTTGATAACTGGCTTTGGTATTAAAGAGCTCAGATTAAAAGATAAAATATTAGTTCCCACTGTTTGGCAAAAGATGGCGCCAGTAGACACTGCTGGTCGAATGTTGTACATCTCAAGCGTCATAAACCAAGCTCAGACATATGGTAAACAAACCGCTTTGCCAAATCAGTGATTTTGATTTAGTGTTATATATTTTGGTTGTTTGAAGGTGTCTGATTTCGTGCCAAATAATCGTCATTTGCGGGAAGTGTTGATTTTCTTCTTTCATTCGAAGAAAACGGCGGCTGAAGCACATCGAGAGCTCCAAAAAGTTTACGGTGATGCTGCTCTGAGTGAAACAATATGTCGTGATTGGTTTCGTCGCTTCAAAAACGGTGATTTCAGTGTTGATGATCGTCCGCGTGAAGGAAGGCCAAAAAACTTCGAGGAATCAGAATTGGAGACATTTCTCGATGAGGATCCGTGTCAAACGCAAGAAGAGCTTGGTTCAGGATTAGGAGTTTCCCGCCAAGCCGTTTCTAAGCGATTGCATGCGTTGGGAATGATTCAAAAGCCAGGAACTTGGGCTCCTTACGATTTGAAGCCAAGAGATGTTGAGCGTCGTTTTTTCGTCTGTGAACAACTGCTCCAGCGGCAAAAAAGGAAGAGTTTTCTACATCGCATTGTGACGGGTGACGAAAAATAGATTCATTACAGTAACCCAAAACGGAAACATTCATGGGGACTGCCCGGGCATGCTTCAACATCGTCGCCTAGGCCGAATATTCATGCTGCGAAGGTTATGCTGTGTATTTGGTGCGACCAAGTTGGTGTTATTTATTATGAGCTGTTGAAACCAAACGAAACCATTACCGGGGAACGGTATCGAACTCAATTGATGCGATTGAGCCGAGCACTGCACGAAAAACGGCCACAATACGAGCACAGACACGAAAAAGTGATTCTTCAGCATGACAACGCTCGACCTCACGTTGCGAAACCCGTGAAAACCTACTTGGAAACGCTTAAATGGGAAGTCCTACCCAACCCGCCATATACTCCTGATATTGCACCGTCCGATTATTACTTGTTCCGTTCGATGGCACATGGTCTCACTGGTGAGCAATTCCACTCATATGATGACATCTCAAAATGGCTTGATTCTTGGATAGCATCCCGAGCAGAAACGAATAACTTGATAACTGGCCTTGGTATTTATGAGCTCAGATTAAGAGGTAAAATACCTGACGATAATACCATCAAATTGTTCCC
This sequence comes from Aedes koreicus, assembly GCA_024533555.2. Taxonomy (NCBI): domain Eukaryota; kingdom Metazoa; phylum Arthropoda; class Insecta; order Diptera; family Culicidae; genus Aedes; species Aedes koreicus. The sequence goes on along the minus strand of JAHHFK020003222.1, from coordinate 18,195 downwards.
ACAATGTCATGCGAATACCGAATTGAGGTAAGACAATACCAAAATAATACCTCTCAGGTGACCAGATACTTACCCAGGTATCCGGAATATCAAGTTTAGTTATTCTAGAGACATTTTGCTTGCAATTCTTAAGTATTTTGCTTAGGTATTTTACCTCTTAATCTGAGCTATTTAATACCAAGGCCAGTTATTTTTTTTTCAAAAAAAAAAAAATTATTTTTTTTTTTTCTCCCCCCCCCCCCCACCACACAAAAATCCCCCCCCGGACCTCCCTACTTCTTCTCCCACCACACAAAATAAAAAAAAAAAAGAGACACATTTTTTTTTTTCCCCTATAAAACACAACACATTTTTTTCCCCCCCCCACAACACACATCCCCACCCCCCCTCCCCCCCAAATCTTCTTCCACATTCCCGCCCCACACACCTACAGCCCACCCACCCCCACCAAAAAAAAACACCCACACCACACCATCAAAACCCCACAAAAAAAAAAAAAAAACAAAAACCCCAAGCATTTTGAAGGTTCGTTCCCAAGTAGAGAAGTTTCGAGATAAGGAGTGTATCGAATATAAGCTATCCACATACATTTGCGTTGTACGCATGTATTTGTGATGGTTTTTATGCTCTAAACACTGCATGCTGTGCATTTGACTGTCAGCTTTCTTTTGTTTACTTGTTTGTGCGGTTCAAATTCTGCGTTTTCAAAATGTCGCGTATTGAAAAGGAAGTGAAAATTAAGGTTCTGGACACATGGCTAAGTGAGAAGGGTATTACTATGCGAAAATTGGCGAAGCGGTTTGGAATTCATCATGCGAGTATTAAAACCATCGAGAGTTATTCTTTGGATGAGCTACCAGGAAAGGGCAGAAAACACGGTTCTTCCAACCCGAAACTGGAGCAGAAAGTGGTATCTCTAATCATGAAGAACAAATCAATGTCAATACGTGATTTGGCCAAAAAAGCAGGAACGAGTGTCGGAATGATCCAGCGCATCAAGAGGCGAAACCACCTGAAGACCTACAAGAAGCAGAAAATCTCGAAACAAAGTGCAGAACAGAAGAAGCGAGCAGCAACAAGGGCCCGGAAATTGTATTCGCGTCTTTTACAGCGTCCGGATGCATGCGTTTTGATGGACGATGAGACCTATGTAAAGGAGGACTCAAAAACCCTTCCAGGTCTACAATACTTTACTGCCGTCGTTGGGGAGGATGTGAGCGATGCGGACAGGTCGATTCAAGTGGAGAAATTCGGTCGAAAGGTACTGGTATGGCAAGCAATATGTTCCTGTAGTTTGAAGTCAACCATTTTTTACACTACCGGAACTATAAATGCGGAAATCTATCGATCTGAGTGTCTACAGAAGTGATTGTGGCCTTTATATAAGAAGCATAGTACACCTCCACTGTTTTGGCCAGATTTAGCGTCGGCTCACTATGCCAAAACCACTCTCAATTGGCTTGCGGAAAAGGGTATAGATTTCGTTGAGAAAAATATCAATCCACCAAATTGCCCTCAGCTTTGACCCATCGAACGTTACTGGGCAATCGTGAAGAGGGTCTTCAAGAAGACTGGTAAGGCAGCTGGGAACATGCAGGAGTTCAAAAAAATTTGGGCTCAAGCGTCCAAAAAATGCGATGCAACACTTGTCCGGAACTTGATGAAGAGCATTCGATCCAAAGTTTGAAAATTCGTGAAGGAATAACTTAAATTTCATCCGGTCTTTATTATGTTCAAGTTTAACCTCGTACAATAAAGGATCAATTATTTGTATGAATAAAATATCGGTTTTCAACAAAATTTGAAAGAAAGTTTGTGGATAGCTTATTTTCGATACACTCCTTACTGCGTGGAGTAGAAAAAAAACCAACACAAAAAAAAAAAAGTATTAAAGAAAAATTACCCCCCGGGCGGCCCCCCCCCTTTTTTTTCCCTTTTACCTACCCCGGCACCGATTTTTTTGGACCATTCAAGGAAAAAATTGGCCAAGGCCTTGTTTAACAATTCAAGCGAAACATTAAAAAATACAGTGTGTCCCCCAAGGGGTGCCCCTTTTTTCCGTCTTGGGTTATTTCAGGTGGGTAATTTTAACAGCGGAATTGATTGTACCCGTTTTGAGCGTATTTTTTGACAGCTTATCGCTGAAGCTTAATAAGCTATTCCGTTTGTATATATTTGTCAGCTACCATGGAAGCCATACGGAAGCAAGTTTTAAAATGACATTTGCAAAATCTTAGACCGTGACAGATATTCAATAGCCTTAAGCAGTTCGAAGTGAGTAAGCGTTTTATTTTACGTACCTTGAAACGGTTCAAGGAAACTGGAAATGTCAATATTCAACACAAAGGTGGTGCCAGACGAACTGCCAGAACGAAGAAAAAATCAAATGTGTGCGGGAGCGAATAAGACGTAATCCGGCCGTATCTGGCCGTAAATTGAGCAAACAATTTCGAATGTCCCCTGCTTCAATGAACAGGCTCCTCAAACATGATCTGGAAGGCAAGTCGTATAAGAAATAACTGATTCCCGGGTTGTCGGAGCGTCAAAAGCAAGCCAGGGTCCAAAGAAGCAGGAATCTTTTGGTTCGGCACGATGACTGCGAGAGTTATTTTCGGATGGAAAGCTCCGCCTCCTTCAGGACAATTATAATCAACAAAATGATCGTGTGTATGGCAAAAGTCTTGCCAATATTCCAAGCGATAAACTAGCTGTAGAACGCTATCAGAGTGTATCGAAAATCATAGTATGGGGCGCCGTTTTACGAAAAAGAAAACTTCCTCTTCTTTTCATAGAATCTAACGAAAAAATCAACACTGAATATTACATCGAGCAGGTTTTGAAGAACCATCTGCTTCCTCGTGCTTCAACGCTGTATGGGAATACACCATATTGTTTCCAAACAGGACTCAGCTCCAGCTCAGAAGGCAAAGAAGACATCACAAGCAAAGAATCGCCTGAATCTTCACCGGATCACAACCCACACGACTATTTTGTTTGGGATTATATGCTTCAACATATAGGCCTTACGAAAGGGCTTACTTTAGATCGATTCAAGAATCATTTGGTTGATATTTGGGACCAAATTCCTCAGGAAGTCGTGCGTGCCAGCTGCGATGGGTTTACAAAGCGTTTGCACAAAGTTATCAAGGCAAAGGGCGAAAGATTCAAATTGAATTACTATGGTTTATTTCTTTAACATGTATGTTTCAAATGAAAAATAAATGCTATGACTTGGTTGATTTGTTTTGCTGCAATCCTATTTTTTTACTGACACATATTGTGAGACACCCTGTAATTGCCTTCCTGGACACTATCAGCTGCCTAATGTCCATTTGATGCTTCATGGGAGTTCACGGTGTTCCTCAAAAAGTATTCACTGACAACGGCACAAATTTCCCGGGAGCAAATCAAGAGTTGAAGAATTTTTTTTTTTTTTGTTCCTTGATTATCGAGATTTTCAGCCCTGGGCTGGTTCATACCTTTTGGGTATTTTCGTAACTTGTCCGGGGGTGAGATTCAAACTCGTGACTTTGGCGTGAGAGGTCTGGATGTTAACCTCTACGCCGGGGTCGCCCCAGTTGAAGAAGAATCAAGGATCTCGACCATCAGCAAATCGAAGAGACTCTCAGTGTGAATTTTATACCTCCCGGAAAGCCACATTTCGGGCGATGTTGGGAACGGTTAGTTCGTTCAGTTAAAACAGGTCTGCGTGCAATGTCGAAGGAAAGACATCCCACTCAATTAGTTCTTAGAACAACCTTATGCAAATTAATTAATGTTATCAACAATCAACCATTACTTGTCTCTGTAAAGTTAAATCGATTGAGCCTGTACAAATAAATGAACTGAAAAAAAACAATCAACCATTGACACAAGTCCCAGAAGATCCCCATGATCCTGAACATATTACACCAAATATGTTGCTACGTGGAAGAAATAATCATATGCAACACGATCACGAATTCGACGACAGCAACTTTGACTGTCGAGCTGCCTACAAGCATGCACAAGCCTATGCTGACCGATTCTGGCGCAAATGGGTTTCAGCTTATCGACCAGAACTAATCAAACGAACGAAATGGCAAGACAACCGAAATTATTACGAGTATAGAGTAGGTGATTTAGTAATGATTGTCGACGAGAATTTGCATCGTGGATGCTAGCCTTAGGAAATCGCAGAGAAGATTAACCACGGTCCTGACGGCAAGGTTCGAACAGCTACAATATGAACTTCACAATCTAAGTACATTAGACCAACCACGAAGATAATCCTGTTACAAGCCAGTTCCGTTGCTGCCCCGGAGGATGTTGAGATCCAGTAACCCATGGAACCCAACGAAGCAAAAAAAAAAATACATTGCCCCAACGACCGTTGTCTTATCCGAAAGTATAACCTCCTAATAAAAATGTCAAGGCAGTGTAATAATCCTTGTTGCCTCCTGATCCTGAACCCCATTATCTGAAAACTAAAACTTAATTTTCTGACTACTTGGAAAAAAAAAATTTGTGCTACGATGCTTCTTGAAATACAAATTTTTGAAATATGTTATGACCTTGAAAATAAAAAAAAAAAGTTTTCCGGGTAATTTGGAAACCCTGATCATTTATATATTAGTTCTTGTTTTTTGTTTGCGGAAATAATTCTAAGATGTTGAAGTTTCCGGGGTGCAAACAAAATAAATCCGGTAACTGACTGTTATCCACTGCTAAGAAACAAAACCTAAATGGTGGCGGACACTCCCCGTTCCACTCTACCTGAGTGCGTCGTACAATTACGCATTACAAGTTACTTGCATCTGCCAACTCACTACTGCCCACTTAAAATTCCAACGGTATGCTTCTGTTTGCGCACAGGTCTATCGATTGGGTCGTCGGCGTTGTCGCGGTGAACGCCTCCTGCTTCGAACAGATGCAGATCTTGTATTCCGAACTAAATGATGCCATTCAAATGAGGGAACGTACATTGAGTACGTCTCGCAAAAATTGACCCCCCAACCCATCATCTCGTATTTTGACATCATTTTTTTTGTTTGTATGGTTCCCCAATATCTCCCTAGTCCTTTAAGACGTGACGTACTTAATGGATGTTCCCCGAGACCAATCGAGTGTGGCAAAGCTTTTCTTTACGAGCACCACGTTGCGCGAGCGCGAGCTCGAATCGTTTATTTGCAAATGAATTAAGACATAAAATGCGGCACAATATGAGTATTGTTTTTTCTTTAATTTCTATTAAACGATTTGTCGTCGCTTGTTTGTTTCTAGGTAAGCTCGAAACGGCATATAGATGTGTACTGAGAGGTTTTATGGATTTTTTATTTTCCTGTGTCTTCTGTTAATGTTCTGAGCTGCTGTAATTTATGTTAAATTATGTACGCTTTCCAATGGCAATCATAGTTCACTGCACAAAGTGACAATCGACTGCTCTGTGCTAGTTAAAGTGAAGCAAAATGAAATATTCAGCTAGAACTCAACGGCGGAAAAGGTGTGGTTCTCAGAATTTTTTTGTGAACCGATAAATCATCCACTCACTCGTCACGAAAACAACGGGGGTGTACCTGATGATCTTACCAATAAAGCAATCATTAAAAGTAGATTATCTCACCCAATAATCGAATGAATTGCGGCACCGAGAGCCCTGAAAATCAACCAGGACCGATCGCAGCAAGCGGAGATGCAAGTACCTTGAGGCAATTTGAAATCACTTTGCTTCGCTGGATGATCAGCCTCTCTGTATGGAGAGGTGAGATGTTTGGTTGAATTAAGTACCTACCAACAACCCTCGACGTTATTCTTCAAGCTCAGGTGCAGCTGGTAAACAAGATCCGAGTGCAGCAAAATTGAAATGTTGTATCAATTTGATTCACTTGATGGTGATGACTTGTTGGTGATCATCAAACGATCCCCTGCAGGCGATAAGCGCGGTTTTAGCTTTTGTCCGAACATGTAGTGTAAATCCGACAAACTGTCGGAGGGTTATAAAACCACTACCCATGCAGAGAAATGGAAACCACTGTTATTATATATGGTTTGTCTCAGATTTCATCGCTCGTAAAACCGGTGAGCCAAAAAATTAGTAAATTATTCAAACCGTTAAGAAGGTAGCAATAAAAAACTTTTTACTACCCAATTGAATTTTTTGTTCATATCAGTCTGCAACCTTTCGATATCAGTTTGCGTGGAAGTGCGAGCGATGCAATCATCAACGCCGGTTTCTTTATGCAACTGCGTTGACCGAGTGCTTGATGGAAGTGTGACGCCAGCAGAAGCAAAGTATTCATACACACAAAAATACTGGAAAAAAATGGAAAAACTGCATCGGTTAAGAACTAATGGACACTAAACAAAAGCATAACAAAGAACGGCAACCGCCAGCACCATTCTGCATTACAAGAGGAAAGGTGAGGATTTCATACGGCCACGGAAGAGACCCGGTAAGTGTGTGGAGGACAAAGCACGATTTTATAGGCCGGGAGTAATTATCACAGGCAACAACGTGGAAAGAAGTTGTTAGTTGGGATGTTTTTTTGTGCGCGCATGCTGCATAAAACGTCGAATAATGATTGCCATAAAATTTTCGCTTGTTTATATGCCATTACAAAGCGGGTTAGCGGGATTGGCTGAGCTAAGCTGCACATCATTAACAGTCGATGTCGATTCATGAAGTGGCTTAATCATTTTACTGCAGTGCTCTCAGAAAATAGTGAGGATTAGTCAAGTGGCTGATATCTTGGGTTTTTTTTCTGATGAACATCACTTGTTTAGTAGCATTTTTTGAAGAACTAATTTTTAATTCACACTTATTAAATTTCACAGTGGATCCAGCTTTTAAGCTGGGCATGGATTTTCACGGTAGAAGTTCAACCGAATACGAGATTTTACAAATCCAATTCAAATCCAATCCAAATCCAATCCAAATCCAATCCAAATCCAATCCAAATCCAATCCAAATCCAATCCAAATCCAATCCAAATCCAATCCAAATCCAATCCAAATCCAAATCCAATCCAAATCCAATCCAAATCCAATCCAAATCCAATCCAAATCCAATCCAAATCCAATCCAAATCCAATCCAAATCCAATCCAAATCCAATCCAAATCCAATCCAAATCCAATCCAAATCCAATCCAAATCCAATCCAAATCCAATCCAAATCCAATCCAAATCCAATCCAAATCCAATCCAAATCCAATCCAAATCCAATCCAAATCCAATCCAAATCCAATCCAAATCCAATCCAAATCCAATCCAAATCCAATCCAAATCCAATCCAAATCCAATCCAAATCCAATCCAAATCCAATCCAAATCCAATCCAAATCCAATCCAAATCCAATCCAAATCCAATCCAAATCCAATCCAAATCCAATCCAAATCCAATCCAAATCCAATCCAAATCCAATCCAAATCCAATCCAAATCCAATCCAAATCCAATCCAAATCCAATCCAAATCCAATCCAAATCCAATCCAAATCCAATCCAAATCCAATCCAAATCCAATCCAAATCCAATCCAAATCCAATCCAAATCCAATCCAAATCCAATCCAAATCCAATCCAAATCCAATCCAAATCCAATCCAAATCCAATCCAAATCCAATCCAAATCCAATCCAAATCCAATCCAAATCCAATCCAAATCCAATCCAAATCCAATCCAAATCCAATCCAAATCCAATCCAAATCCAATCCAAATCCAATCCAATCCAATCCAGTCAAATCCAATCCAAATCCAATCCAAATCCAATCCAAATCCAATCCAAATCCAATCCAAATCCAATCCAAATCCAATCCAAATCCAATCCAAATCCAATCCAAATCCAATCCAAATACAATCCAAATCCAATCCAAATCCAATCCAAATCCAATCCAATCCAATCCAAATCCAATCCAAATCCAATCCAATCCAAATCCAATCCAAATCCAATCCAAATCAAATCCAAATCCAATCCAAAATCCAAATCAAATCCAAATCAAATCCAAATCCAAATCCAAATCCAATCCAAATCCAATCCAAATCCAATCCAAATCCAATCCAAATCCAATCCAAATCCAATCCAATCCAAATCCAATCCAAATCCAATCCAAATCCAATCCAAATCCAATCCAAATCCAATCCAAATCCAATCCAAATCCAATCCAAATCCAATCCAAATCCAATCCAAATCCAATCCAAATCCAATCCAAATCCAATCCAATCAATCCAAATCCAATCCAAATCCAATCCAAATCCAATCCAAATCCAATCCAAATCCAATCCAAATCCAATCCAAATCCAATCCAAATCCAATCAATCAATCCAATCAATCAATCAAATCCAATCCAATCAAATCCAATCCAAATCCAATCCAAATCCAATCCAAATCCAATCCAAATCCAATCCAAATCCAATCCAAATCCAATCCAAATCCAATCCAAATCCAATCCAAATCCAATCCAAATCCAATCCAAATCCAATCCAAATCCAATCCAAATCCAATCCAAATCCAATCCAAATCCAATCCAAATCCAATCCAAATCCAATCCAAATCCAATCCAAATCCAATCCAAATCCAATCCAAATCCAATCCAAATCCAATCCAAATCCAATCCAAATCCAATCCAAATCCAATCCAAATCCAATCCAAATCCAATCCAAATCCAATCCAAATCCAATCCAAATCCAATCCAAATCCAATCCAAATCCAATCCAAATCCAATCCAAATCCAATCCAAATCCAATCCAAATCCAATCCAAATCCAATCCAAATCCAATCCAAATCCAATCCAAATCCAATCCAAATCCAATCCAAATCCAATCCAAATCCAATCCAAATCCAATCCAAATCCAATCCAAATCCAATCCAAATCCAATCCAAATCCAATCCAAATCCAATCCAAATCCAATCCAAATCCAATCCAAATCCAATCCAAATCCAATCCAAATCCAATCCAAATCCAATCCAAATCCAATCCAAATCCAATCCAAATCCAATCCAAATCCAATCCAAATCCAATCCAAATCCAATCCAAATCCAATCCAAATCCAATCCAAATCCAATCCAAATCCAATCCAAATCCAATCCAAATCCAATCCAAATCCAATCCAAATCCAATCCAAATCCAATCCAAATCCAATCCAAATCCAATCCAAATCCAATCCAAATCCAATCCAAATCCAATCCAAATCCAATCCAAATCCAATCCAAATCCAATCCAAATCCAATCCAAATCCAATCCAAATCCAATCCAAATCCAATCCAAATCCAATCCAAATCCAATCCAAATCCAATCCAAATCCAATCCAAATCCAATCCAAATCCAATCCAAATCCAATCCAAATCCAATCCAAATTTCGGCTAAAGAATTTCAGACATCGACGGGATACAAGTACGTCTGGCCTGGAAGGAACGGGAAGATCCTATTGAAGCGTCAAGATGGAGCGAAAGTAGAAGAAGTCAGCAGCAAGCATCAACTGCAGGAAATGCCAAAAAGGTCGGCGAAGTGTACCTTGAACTCGTCATCTGCTAGTTCCGGATCCCCTGAGCAGAGAATATCTTCAAAGAACCAAATAACTTCCAATATATAATGCAACATAGATCTGCTAGTATTAAGGTCATTATTTAAGTGTATTTTACAAAAATAGAAATAAAACTTATTGATAATTTCATGCCGTCCTGATACATTTGGCGGAGGCTTGGCGATGTATATAAAAAACTCGATTCCTTATGAAGAAAAGGAGAATAATCATGAATCAAGTTACAACCACATTCACATTCGGATGAAGATAATCGCATCTCCTTTCATCCTACATGGAATATACAGAACACCATCATTTGACTGTGCAACCCTTTGGTCAAAGTTGGATGAGACTCCATTGATTCAAGTGCGAATTTGTTTAGAAATCTTTAGATCTTTAGAGAAAGTTTTAATAGTGAAATCAAGAATCTAAGCAAAATATGGTCAGTATCCTGAACTAATCCCATTGGACAAGATATCCTGTCCTATCCTGATCACAGTTGACATATCCTGCTGAGGATATAGAGCAAATCTCTCGGTCAACATTTTCAGTCGATCTTTCTTGGAATTTTGAGTCTATCTTTAAGATATGCAAATTTTTCAGAACAATGTAGTCTCAGCAGATTCAGATTACTTTTTAAGAAAGTCTTCGTCAGGGTTCAAAATTGACTATGGTGTCAATTGAATTAATATGTTTAACATAAATATGCTGTTGAAAATTTCGAACCTTCAACGACCAAAACATATGCATCGATAATATATCGCATCAAATATATGTGTATTTTAGAAAATGAACAGAACAGAATGAATAGAATTATGCATGGCCGCCTGATCTACCCACCACATTGGCAGGGAGAAAGCGGTTTATATCCCACATAAAATCCAGTATATGAGTGATAAAATTGCGACAAAGGTGTTTTTGAATGAGCACAGGAGCGTGTAAGGACTAATCCAAACCAACCGCAGTTGATGTATACACACATGCAATACTATTTTGTACATGCTAAAATTTCAAAGGTACCATCAAATTATTAAGACATTCGTGAAATCTTGACCTGGCAATGTCCCTGGGATGGTACTCCATCAGAAAAAAATCTTAACGCGGTATTTCTGTAATGGAAATTCTTAGAAATCTGAAATTTAAATCGAAAAAACCGGAGTGACAAACAAACAAAACTATTTTGAGGCCATCTAGAGAGCCTGGGAAGAGCTCGATCCGCAGCATCTCAAAAACCCCTGTGGAGAGTATGTCAACACGTTTGCAAAAGATACTACTAGCGAAAATAAGACACATCAATTACTAACCACCGTGACGATACATTCATTTGTCCTGAGATTGAAAAATAATTGTGGGCACTTTTTTGTCACATTTCTCTACACAATCCTCAATGTTTTGATTGAAAATTAATCCCTCTCTTATTTTAGTGTTTTACGAACAAAACTTTTAAAATAAGCATTATTCAACTTAAGTATAAAACTAAAATAGAACAAATGGTAACATTAATATAAGAACATATGATTTAAAAAAACAGTAATGCTTTAATTTGATACTGAACCGTTTTTTGGCATTAATTTTAGAAATGAAGAAGTGCAGACAACTAGACAAAATTATTATTTACGACCCACATTTTTCTTATCGGTCTGAGGATAGCTGTTTGAAAGCAGATCTCGGATGGAAAATCACCCGTAGAACATGCGCCTAGACCGTTTATGAGCAATAACGCTGGGTTCATTGTATTTTGAATGCAACTCTTAGTTCTGAGTTGTTTTCATCATCCGTGTAAGGATATTGAGAACCCGTAAGTGATTCTCCTAATGGCCGGTATTGAAACTAATTCCCCATTTCCTATTACTATCAAATACACCTTAGTCTGTATCCCTGGTGTTTGATAGCAAGACTATTTCTCGAAACACCTATCTTCCCAGAACTCAAACCATTCATATTCCCATTTCTTGTTCAGTTTTCAGTTCCCCTTCATTCTTTCGTCAAACTACTCACTGCAGGGCTGCATCATATTTCCCCTATTCAAAAGTAAGCGCAAACCATCCCAGCCTCGTACCCCTCCGAAATCATACACATGCATACTTCCCCTTAACGCACACCCACAGTCCAACCAAACCAGCACACTACCACACATTCGACCGCCGGAGTTAGTATTGGCTACTTAAACACTACCATCGTTGTCACTAACAGCCATTTCCCCCAAAAGCCGACACACCTCCTCAGCACCGCCGCTCATTAGTATTCTCCCAATCCCTGCACCGAGAGAAGAGTAGTGCGTCTTCCCGTTGTTTGCTTTGCTCCTCGAGGCCTTTTTCGACTCGAGTCGATGTCGTCGGTGCGCTGAACGGTTTGCTCACACATGTGCATGGCATCACATCATTGACTCATCATCAACGGGCTACAATGTTCTTCAAGTTCGCGTTCGTTGGATTATGTTGAAACATGTGCTGCTTGCAAACATAACAACGACCGAAACGAGCGAGCGGCTGGGCAATTTATGAAAGGTCACAGCAACAAGACACCGGCCAAGTGCGAGAACGACATGCAAAACTCACATCGACCTCGGTTTGGTGTGCGAAACTGCCCATGTTTGGACGGTAACTATCTACCTGTAAACAAGGGGAAAACGATCATAAAAAATTATAACTTTTAATTCGAGAAATCGTTTTCGGGTTCTCGCGTCCGGTGATATAATGTTCTCTGGAACTATGGAGGCTACAATGTTGGAACCCTCTAATCAGGGAATCAGTTTTAGTTGAAGCACACACGAGGTTTATTGTAGTTTAATGGCTTTTTAATGAAATAGTTTCTGGTGGTGGGTTGGGAGGAAATACGATGAACTCCGAAACTCGGGCCCGTACAAAGGCGCGAGTGGCTTATTTTGACGAGAAACCGTTCATTATGGTGCGCGATAATTATTGTCACCGGTGGAAGAGTGGATGGTTGAGGAATAAATCCGCGGGTGCTCGAGTTTTGAGATTGTGTTTAAGTTAGGTTGGCTAATATTTGACCGAACAGATATTATTTCTACATATCTTTCTAAGCGTTTTAAGCTCATAATAGACTCTGTTCTAAATGTAGTTTCTCTGATATCAGCTGATAATTTCGAATTACGTCTTCTCTCGGCCTAACCTGTTAGCAGAATTACCAATTCAATGGTTTAGCTATGACAACCAAATAGGAATGGGCGATTTCGATGCGATTTTTACAAAATCGATATTTTTAACCTTGATGGATCATTTTTTTTCATCCGATCTTTTCTGTTCGATGTTTGACAACATCGATTTTTTGAGATATGAAATTGATGTTTAAATTAATATAAATTTTTATTAGTTTTTATTTTATTTTATTAGTACAAGAAGTTGATGTACATCGATCAAACCTTGCAAAGAAGAATATATAATCGCCCTACGCTTGTTTTGATTATGTTGGCAGCATCCACTGTAGCTCAGCACCCAGCCTGATTGTACGCCTATCTCGTATACTATTTGGCATTGACGGCACAGTAATCTGATGACTAAGCTAAGAACTGTAGTAAATAATCAAATTACCAAAAATCCACAAAAAAAAAAGGTGTTTCAGTGTTGTTTTCAACAATATATAAGTGGATGTCATCTTCAGAATTGTCTCATATATACTTTTGTTAACATTTCTTTTCTTATGCTAGTTTATTTATCCTTTCATTCCTGTGTTAACAGAAATTTTGCTTCTTTGCTAAACCAACTCCAATTGTTGAAAAGTCAGTTCTTAGTATCTATAATTTGCTTCCCGTGTGCAGTGAAACCACAATCTTGTTCAACAAATTCATCGTTATGAAAAAAAGATAACACGTTTTGCAAAACATGGTTGGTGTCATGTAATTTCAACAGTATTTTAAGCTATCAATAAAATCATGTCATGTTCATTTTTTTTTATTAATGTATGGAACAATGTTTTTAAGAACAATAATAGAGTACAATAATATTTTCAGTTCAATCAGAGTCAGAGAGACATATGAAATACGAGAAACCGCTCCGAACTTAGCATCCCAAGTAACATTGCTAACATCATCCTGCTTTATTAAGTTTCTTTAAAGTTTTATGAAACCCACTTGAAATCAATTTGCTTTTATTGTGGCACCAAGAGGTGCCAATAGGTTTCATATTTTAGTCAAGTTTTTGAGAACTCACACAGCTTGTTTACAACAATCTTAAAACCTTGTTTCTCAAATTCCTTTTACTCCTATCAAAGGTTTTATTTTGACTTTATGAACTCGTAAAATGCTGTATTGAAATGCCGTTTTAGGACTAATTGATATTATCTTATTATGGTCAGTTGAAAAAGCATTTAAAACAACATTGCCTCCAGTAATTGCATTAAACGGCAAATTGGCATTGAAGGAAGTCACCATAAGACCAAATAGTTTTATAATAGTCATTGCGGAGAAAAATTGGCTTTATGGCAAAACTGTGATTTTTTTCCAATCGCCATATTGAAATATAAGAAGTAATTGAAATGTGGAAAAATAAATGCATCAAATTTTCAATGGTATGCATATAAACTGTAGATTAGAGACTAATTTCGGCATTTTTTCAGATAATCTCATCCAATTCCAAGCACTCTTCAAGAAATTCATGATTAATTTATCGAATATATTTGTTTTAATTTGATTTAGGTTGTGGTAAATTCACATATATTCGGAGGCGCAATAATTTTCGGCTCTTATCGTGCCAATATTCACCATAAAAATAAATGCGCATATAATTTGGAGCATAATATGCTGTAGAAAATACAATTTGTTTTGGATATTTTGCTATCAAACAAAATTTCCCGCAACACTAGACCTTTTTTTTACTGCTAAATGAATCAGAAGAGCAGAGAATCGAACAAAGCAGAACAACAAAAACCAACCTCGATTTCACAGTGAAGTTTGACAGCTGTGGCCATTTGGCCACATTCTGGTTTTAATGGCAGCCAATAGGTTTTATGAAGGTTCTCAAGTGGTCATAACATCTTTCACTAGAACATTTTCAAAATCTTTATGTTCTTATAAAGGTTTCATTAACATGTTTTCACAACCGTCTATAGAATGGGCCACTTTGTACAAATTTCGGCTTTAAAGAAGCATAGAGGAGGTGTTGGTAGACAAAACAATTTGGAATGTAGTTTTGTCAACAAAGCCGGGAGGAGTTCTATACGGCGGGAATAAAACTTAAATTGTTGCTTGGGAACCGCTCCGAACTTAACATGTTTCCCAAAAAGTGTTAAAACAAAAAAAAATATTTTAATAAGATGTTTTGTGTGTTACTTGGGTCATATGCCGTGGTTATGAGATGACCTTGTAAACTTGCTCTTGAATAGTTCTGCACAAAGATTACAAATTTTTTTTTAACGACAGGCTTTTAAGATATGAAATAATAACAGAAAGAAGAGTATTCCATTATCTACCCCCAGTTTCTGGCGTGCAAATATGTTTAAAAAAAAATAGATTTTTATCCGAATCGACTTTTTACTTTCCATATTTTTGGGAATCGTAACATCGATTATATTTTTCAAAATGCCCATTGCTAATCCCAAAGAGAAAGTCTATGAAGAGAAATGATCAACGAGAATAGGTCTTTGCATATAGAGCTCACATCTGACCCAGCATTTGTCCACATAAGAACAAATCTGACGTAACATTTGAAAAGGGCCTATCCTTGTTGATCGATGTTCCCTTTGGTTAATCAAGACTAAAGCATTGAATGTATAGCTCATAGCTTAGGTTGAGTAACGACGTTGTTATCTTGAGCATGGAATAATAAATTCTATGGAAAAAGCTTTTGTAGCAGTGTCATTCACAGAAGAGAAAGTCTATGAAGAGTTACTTTTTTCAAATGTTACGTGAAAAATAAAATACCAAGACTTCCATCAAATTTGAGGCCGGACAGTTTTTGACGGAACTAATGGAAAGGGTATACTTATATTTACGAAAGTATAGCAAGGGTTTACTATGCCTTTGCCTACATTTGGATATGACTCACCTTTTATTAACCGAGTGATATTATTGGCCTTTCAATTTTCTTTCCATGCGTGCTAAGATTTGGAACAGAAAAGTTAATCGTTGACTGGCTGTCTAAAGTTTAAAGCATTAACTTGATTCATTACATGACTAAGAATATATAATCCATCCAAACGTTTTGCATTTCAAAAGGGGAAAAGTTTATTTAAGGCAGCTAAAACTAGGATATTCCTTCAAAATTCATTGCTTCTGCAATTTATTTGCTCGTCAAATTCCAATTTGGCTTAATGCCGTGACATGCTGCACTGAAAAACTTTTTTTCGTTAATCCGCTTTCATTCGTTTCTTAGATTGGAAGGGATTGTGAAAGTAGAACAAATCTCAAGAACCTTATAAGGGCTTAAAATTCAAACAATGCCTTTAATAGTTAATCTCAAAAACCACAAGCCTTCTATGGTATTTAATGATCGAAATATCAGTTTTGATACGTGAACCAAACATCCTCCCTTAGCTCAGTCAGTAAAGGCGCAGCTACAAAGCAACACCATGCTGGAGGTGGCTGGGTTCGACTCCCGGTCTGGTCTAGAACATTTTTCGTAGCGGAAAATTTATCGACTCCCAGGGCATAGCGTATGATTGTACTTGCCACACAATCATACTAATGCAAAAATAGTACTTGGCATCGAAAGCTCTTATTTAATAACTGTGAAAGTGCATCAAGAACACTTGAGAGCAAACAATAAGCTAATTGCGAAAGCAATAAGCTTGAAATGCTAGAGAAAAAAAAACATGAACCAAACGCTGAGATTGTCGACGAAGTAACAATTCTTAGGAAGTAATGTAACCACTGCATTATTTGAGAGTAACGTTAACGGCACGTTTCGAAAGATCGATGGCGGTCAGGACACTTTGCCGAAACACGGTCTACGTGACGCACTCAGTAATGGATTTTTTTTTAGATGCAATGAGCCGAGTTGACTAGTTGGAAGAATATTTTACAAATCTGTTGTCGCCCCGGTTGTGATCTACGGTACACAAGTGGCCGCTTGGTTTGCATAACAAAATAGATCGGTGCCCTTGAGGTAGCAGAAATATAGCACCACGGGTGTATCAAATGCGGTGGAGAGGACACAAGAGACGACGACATTGCTAACACGTCTTACCAGCTTATTTGAAACCTCAGCGGCTGAGGACATGTCAACCAGGTTTTACATTGTGGGGCATAGTTCGTCAAATCATTGAATGTCTCTAGCAATCAATAGGGATCGTTTGATTCTGAAATTTGAAACTGCAGAAGGTTAACGAAATCGACGAATCGGACTATATCCGAATAAGGAAATATCACTACATTTTTTAAAATCATTAAAAGAATACTCACGGTTTACTTACCTAGAACGATGGATAAACTACCACCCATCCTAAGTTTCCTCCAGTCTTATCTCCAGTCCCAACAGAAGTTACTATTTTTTGTGGTACAAAATAACCCAGTCAACACAGAATCGCATATGATAGCGCATTAGAGTGCAACGTGGAGGCGATATACGTTCTTTCGTTCATTTAACTCCATGCTAAATGTACGCATATCGCCTCCACATTATACTCATATCCGTTATTATATGCGATCTTGTGTTTGCTGGGAAACTACGATACTCAACTTCACTTCAACTCTTGCAAATTAAAGCTTCATCCCGAATGCAACTTCTTATCTACATGAACACTCTGCAAAAAAAAAAATTCACTATCGGCCGGGTGGCCCAGCACGTAAAGCCTGTCCGCGTTAAATTTCGGACCCTATTCTTTCAGTGTAGATTTTGAATTATTTCACGTATCGCTGATACATTTCCTTAAAATGACAGCTGATACTTTTCATTTTATTTCGTGGTACAACATGTTTACATTCTTGTTAAATACATTCAGTAAAATGGCGTTGAATCAAGTGGAAGTGTGCAAACGCATTTTGTATGAACGGCAGCAAAATCCAAAAAACCATAGGAAAGTACCGTGTTTTGTATTTGCAAATCATTTGACCAGCCCTTGACTGTAGATCGGAAGGTTGGAAGTGGAACAAATCGAAGAGTATGCTACCGACAAATGGACAAGAATGTGGTGGCCATTATTGAGAAAAATCCAAATCTTTACGTACAAAAAGTGAAGCAGACGCAAGGACTGAAGGCGCATGAAGTAAAAAAGTGCCCAACCGTGCAAAGAAGGAAGATTTCACTGCAAAAACTCGTGCTAAGGAGCTTCACACCAATTTTTTTGAAAACATTTTCTTGTATCATAATGTACGACGTTCTTGAAGACTTTAAACAGCTGCCGGGTCTGGCTTTTTATACCGCAATGCAAAGGAACACCGTTGTTGAGCATTTCCGGGCACAGAAGGTGTCCAAATTCCCAAAGAAGTATTTGATTTGGCAGGCCATTGCTAGTTGTGGTCGGAAATCTACAAGTTATGTCTCTACCGGCACTATCAATAAGGATCTGTACAAGAAAAAATGTCTGCAAAAGCGGTTGCTACCTTTTATTGGAAGCCAAGATTCTGCAGCTCTGTTTTGCCCTGATCTGGCCTTAAAAGGCAATCAAAATTGTCACTATGCGAAATCCGTCCCAAGAGGGCAAATACGTGCCAGAAACAGTCAATCCACCAATCTGTTCAGAACATCGCGCAATAGAGAAGTACTGGGCTCTAGTTAAGCGGAAACTCTTCGAAACTAAGAA